>CM071610.1:765000-792500 GCA_036365135.1 Miichthys miiuy
CCTGGGTCACCTGCTCCAGTGTGACATCATCACCATCAGGTCCATCACAGATCACACCTGAACATGGACTGTGTCTGACTGCAGGTCCTCGTCTGGGTGGAGACACGTGAGGCCTCCATGTCCTCCTGACGTTGCAGAACTGAACACAGCTGACGAAGAGCAGCCGGTCTGTCTGGACCTGACACATAAAGTCCGTTTCAGAACAAATCCTGGTCCTGATCCTGATCCTGGTCCTGATCCTGGTCCTGGTCCTGGTCCTCTCAGTGGACACAAGGACTGGTGTGACAGCGTCTTCTTTGGTCTCGTCGGCTCTTTGTCAAGGGGTCGCTTGTTTCGTCTCACTCATCAGCAGAGACGGGGCTCAGTCCAGTTTACCTGCAAACACACCTGGAGTGAGCGTCAAACTGTGAGGAGGTTCAGAACCAATCAGAACCAATCAGAACCAAGCACTCATTCATTCATTCATTCACAGGTACATTCACACAGGCTGTTTACAGGTGAGCAGGTAAAGGACCAGCATGCATCTGGAGGACTGTGACTGTGATATTCAGGGTGGACATATTAATAGAAACAGCTGAGCAGCACAGTTCTGTCCCTGATGAACGCTGTTGAACTCACCGCAGAGAAGTGTCTTGAACACCTCACGGAGGTCTGGATGTCTCTCCGGCTGACAGCACACACGCAGGCCGCCCCTCCGCCTCTTCAGCTCGGATATCTGACCGCCTTCGTCCCGCCTCCAGGAGGGAGAACAGTGGAGGGTCAGCCCGGTCCTGATCCTCCATCCGCCCGCCGATCAAGACCCGACCCAGAACCAGAACCAGAACCAAAGACCCGAGAGAGCAGAACCAGAACCGAAACAAACGAGCTGCACAACAACAAACAAACTCCCGCCAACAGTCCCAGAACACACGTTACAGTCCGATGACGTAATCACGCTGTTTTACGCCATAAATTTAAGTTAGAACAGCGAAGTTCGTAAATATAATAAATAAATATATTTATATTTTACAGATTTAACGTCTACAAAAAAGTCAGCCGTTTTCAACTCGATAAATGAAACCAAATGTCACATTAGTAATGTCTACGGACAAGAAAGCTTATAAAACACAACACGTCGGTTCTTTATATAATATATTATATTTTTGTAAAAATACAAATAAAACGACCAATAAAACGTTGCTTATCATCCCGCAATTACACAAAAGGAACTAGCAGAGGATGGTTTCGATCCATCGACCTCTGGGTTATGGGCCCAGCACGCTTCCGCTGCGCCACTCTGCTACACGAGCTACCACTCGACAATAATCTATATTTAAAGCATGATCAGGGTGAGCTGGACTGACTGTTCGCTCGTCTATGTTGAAATGATGGTTTAAAGATTAAAGTGACGTAATAACATGTTAAATCAGCTAATATTAGTCAAACAGCAAGTTGATGGGCGCCAAGCATCAACCTCTGTGTCTGTAAAGTGAAACCACAAACTGCAGTTCCTCTTGTCGTCCACTTCAGGCTGGCTGCAGAAGTGGGTCAGTCTCCATAAGTCCCCATGTTCAAATGTCCAACAGTAGAAATAAACATGTTTACAGCCTGGTACAAACGTTACAGAGACTACGTCCAGGTTTTAGACAGTCTGCGAGGACGTCACAGAGACTACGTCCAGGTTTTAGACAGTCTGCGAGGACGTCACGGAGACTACGTCCAGGTTTTAGACAGTCTGCGGGGACGTCACGGAGACTACGTCCAGGTTTTAGACAGTCTGCGGGGACGTCACAGAGACTACGTCCAGGTTTTAGACAGTCTGGGAAGACGTCCACGGAGACTACGTCCAGGTTTTAGACAGTCTGCGAGGACAGCTTCAGAGACTACGTCCAGGTTTTAGACAGTCTGCGGGGACGTCACGGAGACTACGTCCAGGTTTTAGACAGTCTGCGGGGACGTCTCAGAGACTACGTCCAGGTTTTAGACAGTCTGCAGGGACGTCACGGAGACTACGTCCAGGTTTTAGACAGTCTGCGGGGACGTCTCAGAGACTACGTCCAGGTTTTAGACAGTGTGTGAGGACGTCTCAGAGACTACGTTTGGGCCGTTCTCATATAAACCACAGCTGGAGTGAAGTCCAGTACTCGAGTAAACATACAGCAGCCTGATTCAAACTTTAAACTGTTCCCACATATTAATGCTACAAATAAAGAATGAACAAATCAATAATCAATAAGTCGTCAGACGAGGAACGCTGCTTTTCACAATTTATTAACAAAATGATAAAATAAATAAATACAAATTGATCAAATGCTCCTAATATCAACTCCTCCCCATGTTCCCTACAGTATTTCCTAAACACTGCATACAAAGAATTCATCACAGAAGAGGCTCAATACAGAGGTAAGAATCCCACCAGACCAGTCACAATGTCAGGCCAACAGAAGACACATCTGGAACAGAAGTCAAAAAAATAAACACATTCCTTTCCAAAATCATTATGAAAAAATACAAACAATTATACAAATATTCAGATTGTGTAATTACCAATTTACACATTATTCAGCACACCAGGTGAACTTTTTCTTTATTCATATCGCTACAATGCATCTCACCAAATGGAAGATAAAAAAAGACTTCTCTTATTTTTTATTTCTCGTGTTTTTTCTTGGTTTTTTTTCTGTTTTTTGTTTTTTTTGCACTCAACACACCCCCAAATGGAATCAGCTGTGGATGAGGTAAGAAGCTTCAGGTGTACAGTTGGGTCCGGACAGGATGGATGGTGAGCGGTAACAACAGGTTAATGTCATGTATCGACAAAATACTAGAAGGCCACAATCATGACTTGATCGCTTTAAAAAAGAAAAATAATAAAAAGACTTGAGTCGGACCGAACGACGTCACCACAGAGGGAGCTGATGAACATCTCGAATGCTTAAGAAGACTTCCTCCGACGCCGCGCTCCTCGTCTTCCAGCTTGGTGAACGCACACGATGAGTTTCCGGATGATATGCATCAAAACACGAACGCACGTCTGCAGAGTTCTTTGGATAAAAATTCACTTTTAGAGTTCGACTTTTCTCGAGAAATGACACAATTTAGAGACGTTAAGACTTGATCGAGCGCCGCCCGCCCTGCTGGGATCGCGACATTCAGCACGGTGCATCAGCCGAGTTCAAACTAAAACCTAAAAACGAAGCTCCGCCCGCTAAACACGACATCAGGAAGAGTGTTAACGATCTAACGTCGCACACGCTGAATGCTCAAAGAAAAGAAAGGTGACTTGAGTTTCACATAAAAACTTAAAAAAAAAAAAAAAATGCATATTTAAAAAAAGTTTGACAAATCTTGTATAAAAATTTGCATAAGAAGGCATGCGCTCCACCAATCAGTGGACAGATGTTGCTAATCGGGTCTAAGCTGCCCGTCGGGGTGCAGGTCAGTTTGTTCAACGCACACAGGCTCCGGATCACATGACCTGATTCAGCAAACTCATCCCTCCTCCAAAACACAAGAAGAAAACCACAACACGGAGGGAACGAAGAACGAGTCAAAGGAAAACAAACAAGCTTGTGGGTTCTGATCCAGGACCGGTCAGGACGAACACGTGTTTTTTTGTTTTTTTACACTCTGATAATAATACTGGTCAAACCAAAAAGTGCATCACAAAACAACTGGCGTATCACACCGAGCATGACCTCATCATCATCATCATCATCATCATCATCATCATCATCATCATCAACAACAATCCCTCTTTGGAGCGTCTCGTTGACCACGACGACGACTGCCGGGCGCCAAACAACCTCTGAGCTTCGCCAGCGTCTGCAGCCATTTTTTTTTCTTAGTGTAAAATCACATAAAAAGGAAAAAAAAAAACACATTTAAGGCAACTCCTATAATAAACAACAACCAAACACTATCTGGTCAATCTAAACGGCATAATATGAAATGTAGTTTTCAACTTGCATTGACTACTGGCAGCCTGAGGTGGAGGGACCGGGTTTGTGCTCCGGAGGTTCGGGTGGAGCGTGGTGGGGATGGGACAGACCAGAGAGGAGGGGGCGGGTTTGGGTGGGAGGATTATCTGGAGGGTTAGTAAGGTTCTACAAGTCACAGTGCAAGTCAAGAGACAAATATTATCTGCTGTTTGAAGAAAGGCACTCGAGGTACCTACTGTACAGAGGGAAAGGTCCAGTTTGTCTGGAACAAGTTTGGGTTTGTTCAAAAAAGAAAAACTCGTTGAGTGACGCGACTGGATGACTATCTGCTCGATCCATGAGTGAACAGAAGAAGAAGAAGAAGAAGAAGAAGAAGAAGAAGAAGAAGAAGAAGAAGAAGAAGAAGAAGAAGAAGAAGAAGAAGAAGAAGAAGAAGAAGAAGAAGAAGAACCACCCGAGTGAGCCGACACAGAACAAAACACACGATGGAGTGATGTTTCATCGGGGGACACATTATTTCCTTTCATGGCTAAACTCTTTATAAGAGTTACATTTATCAGACAACACTGTGGCCAAACATGTGGAAACGTCACAGAGATGTACTCTGATTACTTTTTCTGGGATCTTCTGAATGAAGGCAGTTTGTACAGCTGATGTCAGAAAATAAGGTGTGTGTGTCAGATATGTCGATTCAGAGTCCGAATGATATGAATGAAAAGACACCCGCTTAGTTCAGAGCTGTCCAACGATGTATTCACCCCAACAGCCATCAGCACGTTTACAGGAAGTCACTCTGCATGAATATATTCATGAATATTCAGTTTAACGAGGCACGTTTTAGTCTACAGCCATGCTAGCAGCTCCGTCCAGCTCAGCTAAACGCTAACATCAACATGCTAACATGCTCACAATGACAACACCACCATGCCGATGCTTCAGCACGTTAGCATGCTAACGTTTGCTAATTATCAGCTGAGGCTGGTGAGATTTAATCATTAATTTTGCAGGTGTTAAATGAATCATCAGGGTTCTGAGATTTCAACAGATGACATAAAAAGCATACAATGAGTTGGAGGACGCAGATGTCGACAACATTTCACGGCATTTCTCCAACACTTGTTGAGACGGCGCCATCTCTAAAGTCACGCCACTAGCATGGCTACAAATCCCTCGTCAATGAATCATCTCGAGATAATCTTCTTCATTAAAACATCCAGGCTGAAGACTCGGGAGGGTGAACCCGTTTTTGGACAACTACAATTTAAGCAAAACGTTCCAACATTGCAAAAAGAAAGAAAGAAAAATAAAAATGTTCCAGCACAACCAGAGGCACCGTTAATGAACAGACCAGAGTTTGTTAATGCCCCGTACCCAACAAGAAGCCAGAAGTCATGATCAGTTCACCAGACACAGACAGACCCGAACTGACAGCCACCAAGCCAACGAATAACAGCATCACATTTCAGCCCAGACATGCTCCAGAAAGAAAAGAGATGCACTAGTCTAACTGTGAGGGGACGCAGAGGTTTCCGAGGCAGACGCCCGACTATTCCTCCCCCAAAAATATGAACTAGACTTGAGCCTAAATGTCAGACAGAGGGTTTGTACTTCCTCCTAGAAAAATATTGGCAATGTGGGGATAAGTCACATCACAACAAAGAGATGCATACTCTGTTTAATTCCATATTAACATACAAAAAGCTCTTCAGCACTTCTTTGTAATGCAGCAAGCTTGTGCTTTAATCTCAGGATTTGTGGTATTGTCCTTTGAGATCCGTCTGAAGGAGCAGGTTCATACGACAAATCCCTCCATGTCAAGGAAAGAAAAATTCCTTTAATGTTATTGTTTAATAAGCTCTCCTGTCTCAATCTGGGGACTTCCAATTTCTGAAATGGTCGCATCTATATCTTACAACGCCAATGATTTGATCTTTCAATACAGTAAGTGGACTTGTCCCTGCTGAATTTGGATACATCATCATTTTGGCAGTTCAGGATTCAACAGAAATGTACATAATGCAAAGATCACCACTTCAAAAAGAGGACTCCTTTTTGTGTTGATAATGCCAGTCCAGCAGGTTCAGGAACAGAAAGCACTTATTCTGAAGACTAGGAAGACCTGAATATCTTTTCCTATAAAAAAGAAACACAGCCCAGATATAGTTTGTGTGTGTTGACATTGCAATATTGCAATTTCACATTTAGTGCTCACAGTTGACACACTTAACTCACGAATGAAAACTCAATCACTACACTTGACCAACACCACTGAAAACATCTGATAGGCTACCGCGCCTGTTCGACCTCGTCCTCCATACCTGCTGAACACGACGCTCAGCGTCTTTTCTGCCTGAGCTCAGGGATACGAGTGGGAAACACATGGGGGACGGAGGTTACTGGGACTATTGGGGCGTAGGGGATGTTTGGTCAACCGGGAGGGTAGGGTCTTAAGTAACTTGGGTAAGGGTTGTTCCAGGAGTAAAATGGGTTGTTGGAGGACTGGGGAGGTAACTGAGATTCTTGGTAAGGGATGTTTGGTCACTGGTCGACCGGGGGGTAGGGTCTTTAGTTACTTGGATTAGGGCTGGTCCAGAAGGTCAGACTGGGTTGTTGGAGGACTGAGTAAGGTAAGTTAGGACTGACAGGTGTGACAGTTTTTGTAATGTTTCTGTTTAGATGCAAAAACTGGGTTTGAACCTTTTTGGGTTCAAGAGGAAGGATATGTTTGATCATTATTGGACTGGGGAAGTAAATTTGGGTTTTAGGGGGAGGCTGTTAGACGATGTTTTCTGTTGAAGGAACATGGTTGAAGTTGAAGGCTGATTTGGAAGTTGGGGATGGTGGTTGGGTTGATGTTGGGTTTGAAACATACTAAACCTTTCTGGGTTCAACAGGAAGCATTGATTAGATCATTGACGGACTGTTGATGGAAGTGGGGAAGGTACATTTGGGTTTTAGTCACTAGGGGAAGGATACTACTATTGGTTTCAGTGGGCAAGATTTTAACTTTTCAGACTCTGTTTTAACTTCTTCATTTGTTTGTCACTGTGGGAGTCATTTGTTGACTGGGTTTAAAACTGAATTGTTGGTGGACTGGGGCAAGTAAGTCCAGCCCATTTCTATATGTTAACCAGCTTTTCAACTTCTCATGTTCAGACATCAACAGCTTTGTATGAACTGGTTATAATTTGAAGTACAATGAAACCTTTTGGTCTAAAATGGGAACATTGGATCGTTGACCAGAGGTTTTTGGCTGACTGAAGATGGTTTAAGTCCTAGGGTGGTTCAAAGGTGTCAGATTGCTTCAAACAAAGAGCTTGTTGGATGTCTGGGACCGCTTCCCACCACACCTTTCCGGCAACGGAAACCAACAATCCATGATGAGTGGTTGTCTTCACCAAGTGCTCCCACACAAGAATGAACCAGTTTGTTTGAAGCGTCATGAACCTTTTGGGCGCCACATGGATCATTGGTGGACTCGGGAACTGAAGATGGTCAAGTTGTTGATTAATGGGGAAATCAGGGACGTCAGTTTGAGATCAGAGGAGCAGGAGTTCGGGGTTAGTCAACTGGGAAAGGCGAGAGTTTTCGGTTAAGGGTTGTTGGGAGGAAGAGGAGATGGAGTTTGTGGGAATGCAGACGTTAAAGGTTGTTCACATTAAGTTCGTTGGGACGAGGGGATGAACAGGTTCTCTTTTCGGTACACATACTCTATCACAACACTGCTTTTTAGACCAGTAACCCCTGACAGATGTTTGGTTTCATGTTCTCAGTTTTCTCTGTACCCATGTGAACCCACCTCCCCACCCCATAAGAGAACACAGGGGCCACTATAACAGGCACACACTGGTGTGATGATGAATTAAATCTCCCTTTGAGCATTCCCACCACTGACGTCTATCACTAATTGGCATGATGACACTGGTTTGTAAGCTGTCCTGTAGCCCAGCTCTGTGGGTGGATCAGCCTACATCTTCCCAGAGTCATGTGACTTGGGCTGTATATCTACCATTGACACAGTCTGACAATACAATGCAAACAAACAACATTTATACAGATTGGCAACTTCAGGGCACCGTTCGGTGCAAGCAAAAGTTTTTTTTTTAATATATGTTTGAATTCCCGCAACTCAAGAGACATAGCATTACTTTTTATTGTCCAAACTGCTGACGAGAGCTGGCAAAGAATGCTCGGAGGGTTCTGAGGTTTTGCTGTTGTTGTTGTTGCTGCCGTCACTGTCAGTGATCTCCTCCTGTTTCTTCTCCACCGCTGTCTCTGGAGGGTTGACGGCAGCCATCTTGTTCTCAGAGTTGTTGGTGGTGCAGTCTCCCGTGGGGCTGTGATCAGGGCAGGCCGGCTCAGCCGTACCGTTAGTGGTGACGACAGTCGCGACCACCGAGGGAGCGGGAATGTCAACCACCAGAGGTGCCTCAGTCTCAGCCACAACCTCCGCCTGGACACCAGTGTCACCCCCTCCCCCCGCCACCACCCCGGCACCAGGCTCCGCCTTACCCCCCGGCCCGACCCGGGCTGTTATCTGCTGTTAGGACTGCGCTGTCTTCTACGACAGCCTGGTTGTCGGTGCCTCCTCCTGCTGCTCCTGTGGTCTCGTTGTTCCCTGCGGCTCCGTGCTCCTCCGGTTTGTCGTTCCCTTCAGCGCTACAGCCGGACGAGGAGATCCCAGCCTTCACCTTCTCTACAGAGTTGGCTTCTGGTGCAGCTTTGGAGCCAACTGCACCTTCAGCACTGTCCTGGACTCTGGCGCTGACGTCCTTACCCTCTGTTTCCGCGAGAGCTTGGTTGAAATTGAAGGCTTGGATGAGGCGAATCAGGTGTTTGACTTTTTCCAGGGAAAGCTGCATCTCTTTCTGACGAGCCAGGATGGTGTTTTTGGTCTCCATGCATTTCTGATGGGAGAAGAACGACAACGGGGCTAGACTTAAAGAGACTTTAAAAGAATTTAAGAGACATTAAGAGACTTCAAGTAAAGGATCTGAACATTTGTCAGCCAGCGAATGCATTACTGAGCATCTGAGATTTGTTTGATTCAGTAAATCAGATTTAGGAACCTGAAACCTAAAGTGGATCCACTCTCGCTGTGTTGCTGAACTCTTGTGGTGTGGCTGAACTCTTGTGTTGTTGCTGAACTCTTGTGGTGTTGCTGAACTCTTGTGGTGTTGGTGTTGCTGAACTCTTGTTGTGTTGGTGTTGCTGGACTCTTGTGGTGTTGCTGAACTCTTGCTGTGTTGGTGTTGCTGGACTCTTGTGGTGTTGCTGAACTCTTGTGTTGTTGCTGAACTCTTGTGGTGTTTCTTACCGTTATGGAGTTGCTGAGTTGCTTGACTCTCTGTTCGAGTTGCTCTCGCTCCAGTTTGAGTTCAGAGCTCCACTTCATCAGCTTCTGTTTCTCTTCTTCTTTAGCTGCAGCAGAGAACAACAAAGCGTTAATCTCACCGTCGAAGCGTTCACGTTTGTCCGGTGGACAGAAGACGGTCATGTCACGTCACCTTCTTTGTAAGCGATGTAGGAATGAACGATAGCCAGAGTACCCGGCCAGGGAATGGCTTCTTCTTTTTTCAGGATCTGCGGAGAGAAACTCGGAGTTGTCACAGAAGTTTTGAGACTTTTGAGACTCGATTTGAGGAGGACAAATTTACGCCGCCACCCTGTGGTGAGGCCGAGAAGGGACAAGCAATGAAGTGGATGGTTGTGAGATGTCAATCTTTACAATGAATGGGACAGAAGCACAAAAAAACAATACTGCATCATGTTTATGCTTACAAAGGATTGAACAGTCCTAACGTTCAGTCTACAGCTACTGGTCCTGATTGGACCTTCTCTGGACTGCGGTACCCCCTTCCCCCTGACTCAGGATCAGTCACGGCTGCTGCGGTTACCTGATCTTGACATTTTGGACAGATCCACATGCCTTTAGGAATGGTTTTCAGGGGTGGATCCAGGCAGTCCAGGTGATAAACACGAGAACACGTGTCGCACATGAGCAACTGGCCACTGCGTCTGCACACAGTGCAGAAGTCCTCATGGATGTCTCCCTGTGAGGAAGAATTGGACCAATCAGTTTCCCCGCCCAACCGAGCCCCACCAACCACCAGCGAAGAGGTGGGGGGAGGCTCCACCATCGGGTTCGGTTTAGTTACAGTTGGCCTCGTTTGAGTGTCTAATGGACATGGTGTGTTAATTAAACCCACAGAGAAGTTAGAGTGTGCTCTGAGTAGTTATTGTTGTTAATGATGCTGTGGGCTACAGGACACTGTTCACTTTGTAAGGCTGAATCAAAAATCAACTGATGGCTGATGACAATCACATGGAGACAAACTAATGGACGTGTTTGTGGAGGTCTTGGGGTGTGAATGATTGACAGATCTACTGGGCCAATAGGACTGTGTGTGACGGGCTTTTCCGACCCTCTGAACTGTCCGTCTCCCCCATCATTACTTACATCCCCAGAGCTGGGGCTGGGCAGGGGGAGGGGATGGACGGGGCTGGAGGGGGAGGTCGGGGTGAGGCTGCCCAGCTCCGGGACGCTGCTGTATTTGGGTGGGCGACCTGGGTGAAATGAGACAGACGACAAAGACGGAAAACAAAGAAAAAAAAGAAAGATGGAGAGGGGGGAAGAAACAAAAAACAAACATCTGTATGACATACCTTGGAAAGGGAGTCTTCGTTGGCTAGCATGAGACAAAGAGGGGAGCGGTAAGGGAGGAGGAGGAGGAGGAGGAGGAAGAGGAGGAGTCAGAAGCACAGATAGCAGTGTTAGTGCAGGAGACCAGCTCCGAGTGAGCCGAAGCTGAGCGCTACGACAACCTACAGACGTCTATGAAGCCACAACACACGGGTCTGTGTCACATGTTAACACGTCACATGACCACAGTCTGACCCCGCCCACAGCCCTAATGCACAACATCAGGAAGTGAAGTCACAAACGACCTGTAGTCTGTGTTCGTCCGACGCTTGGTCATCGATCAAATCGTGAGTTTTATTTCATAATTTGAAATCTTCCATGAAGCTGGAGTCTAAATCGAGCAGCCCACTTTTCCCATAATGCAACTGGACTGGAGTCTGCTATTAGACTTCTTTATGTTTGTAACACAAACTGCACGAGCTGAGATGACCTTGATGACATCACAATGACATCATCGGGGTCAGGCTCGTTTACGAACAATTCGATCACATTTGATTCTAATAAACGGAACAGGAAGTTTCTGATTCTGATACGACATTGACGATCTGAAGAGCAACAGAGCGACGTCAGGCGAAGAACCTCTGTCTTCGACCGCCATCTTAAATTTAATGAACAAACAAACAAACACTTCATCTCAGCGTCAGTCAGACGTCAGCCGGTGTCTCACATCTGTTAACGAAATCTGAATCATGGAGCCTCGTTACTCTGATTTTAGCGCCGACTGCAAGATTTAAAGTTTCAACAGGCTGCTGAAGAACATCTCTGAACTCTGACATCCACATGGACATCATGTGATGAGGACCACTTTCTATTTGAATGTTTTAAATCCACGATAGAAACAAAGATCCTTAAATTTGTTGATTTCGCTGAATCGTTGCTGACATTAACAGTCGACACAGATACAAGCTGCTGTGATGTTGCCTGCTGTATATCGACAGTATTTTCCTCTAAAATGACGCTCATCGTGATGAAGGTTTTCATGAACTAAAGGTAGGTGCTGTGATAGCGTCCTCCTTTAAACACTGATGTGATAAAATGTGACACAGCTTCAGTCTTTCCTCCGTCAGGTGGAGTTTGTGTGGAGTCTCTTCAGTTAGTCATTAAACACAGCGTGGAAACTTTTAGTACTCTGAGGAGTGAAGAAATAAAAACATCTATTCAGTCAGTCGTGTTATTCACGTTCACACAAGTCATCCAGAGGAAAGCATCCGGACGTCCTACAGTTCCCATGACGCCTTTCCACAGGTAACAGGTGTGAAGGTTCATCTGGATTTATACTTCATCACCAGGTGATCCAGAGTTCACAGGAAATGAAACCATGATCAAACGTGACATTTCAGGTAACTGAAGCAGCCTCAGTTGAAAAATCATGTTTATGTTTGTGTGTTTGTCTGGACAGTTTTCATGTTGAACTCTGCAGCATCTGACAAACAAGCATGAATCCAGATTCAGACATTAAACCAGCGACAGGAAACAGGAAGCAGAAGGAGGAAGGAAGAAGACTTGTAGTTTTACAGCATGTTATTAGTACTGAGCAACAGATTAGTCTCTATTCTATATCGACTGTAGTTCTACTGCGAAGTTCTGAATCTCTTCTTCAGTCACGATGATCTGCTGCATGTTACCTGTTTCTATTCTTACAGTTTCTATTCTGTCTCTGTCTGTCTCTACCGGTTCTGTCTGGTTCTGGTCTTTGACCTGAGGATCAGTGTTTCATACGGACCTCTCTTCCTGGTCCCCTGGTGCAGAGGGCTGTTCAGGTAACTCACTGCACTCTTTTTCCTCTGAAACAAAGAAAACATGAATGAGAATCATTTTCTCTGCAGACTGTTATTAAAGTGTCCACACACGCCTGGACATCAAACTGAAGAAATATTCAAACTATTAAAAAAATGGACAAGTCTTCATTACTGTCTGATTTTACAGTGTTGAAGTCATTGATTAATAAAGTTTGTACCTCGGGTTCAAACACAGCGCCGCTGTACACCGGGTTGGCCGTCGTTCTCCTCTTCCTCTCCTGTCTTTTGCTCTGAATTTCTGAAATCAGAACATCAAAGTTTTAGTGCAGAAACCTTCAAGGCAGCAGCTCCAGGATCTTCCAGGATCCTCCAGGATGGTCCAGTCATTCAAGCAGTCACTCACCTTCCAAGTGGTCGTGTGTCACGAGGCCCAAAGACACCATGAAGGCCAGTTTCTGCAAGAGAAGAACAGTTTGATCATCATCAGAACCCGTCCATGACCCTGAACCCATCACCTGCCCGCCGCCTGTCAGTACCTCTGGGTTCTCCTCCTTCTTGGGTCTGGGGGGAGGAGACAACGGAGGAGTGGAGGAAGAGGGGAGGCTGACGACCGCCTTCTGCTCAGCTCCACCTCCTGATTTAACAGTCTGCTGAGGAGGAGGAGGAGGAGGAGGAGAAGCAGGAGGAGGAGGAGGAGGAGGAGGAGGAGGAGGAGGAGGAGAAGCAGGAGGAGGAGGAGGAAGAAGAGAAGCAGGAGGAGGAGGAGGAGGAGGAGGAGGAGGAGGAGGAGAAGCAGGAGGAGGAGGAGGAAGAAGAGAAGGAGGAGGAGGAGGAAGAAGAGAAGCAGGAGGAGGAGGAGGAAGAAGAGAAGCAGGAGGAGGAGGAAGAAGAGGAAGAGGAAGACAATGACAGCTGTAAGTTTCACGGTCCCGTACCTGTGGACAGGAAGCTCACCTGCATGTAGTCGGCACATATCAGGTCTTACCTTGGGCTCAGTGGTCAGGCTGCTGATCTGGATCGGCTGGGCGGGGTCGGGGTGGGGATAGGGGTGGTGTTGGGTGCCTGGGCGGGGCTGGCGAGGCGGGTGGGGGTAGCAGAGACCGGCGTGGTGATGACGATGCCCGTCAGTGGGGTGGAGCCGGTCTTACTGCAGGGCTGTCCGTTAACGATGCGGACCTGGTGAATGGGAGCCGCAGAGGGCAGCGAGGACGACAGCTTGGTGGCCAACATGACGGGCCTCTGGAGCAGCTGGGGGGCCGCCATCATGGGTGGGGAGGGCCGGGCGATGGGGACGTTGGTGGGTGTGGCCGGTTTTGGCCGGACCTGGTGACAACAGACAACCAATCAGAGAACAGCAAGATGACACAACACCGCTGGGTAACGCCGCTGTGGAGCTCTGAATATTCGAACTACTACTACTACTACTACTACTACTACTACTACTACTACTACTACTACCATGTCTATCAACAACTACAACTATTATTAATGCTGATGACAGTGCTACTGAACTACTGCTTAATGTTCAGGCAATAAAACTACTTTTCTGTATGTTATATATGAACTTGGTGATCTGCTCTGTTTAAATATTTATATATATTAAATCTACCTAAAGCAAATCAAATAATGAAAAAATCACTACGACTATCATGGATACATGTACTACTCTAATACTATGACTAGT
The DNA here is from genome assembly GCA_036365135.1 of Miichthys miiuy. Lineage (NCBI taxonomy): Eukaryota > Metazoa > Chordata > Actinopteri > Sciaenidae > Miichthys > Miichthys miiuy. The sequence continues at coordinate 779,047 of CM071610.1, forward strand.
TATGTTACTACTGCTGCTAACAGTGAACTTACTATTGAACCAGCCAGAGCTCCCAGTGGCATTACTCAGCACAGGTAAACAACATGTTTCCACTTAAAGGGTTAAAACACACCAACAGCCAGGAACACAAAATACCAAGAAGCTGCAGGAAAACAAGCTCTCACCACAAAAGGTAAACACACACACACACACACACACACACACACCCAGGCAGGAAAACCTTGAAAACAATCTGATCACAGGTCAGTTGGGAAATTAAAAAAGCACAACGAGAGGAGGAGAGATGAGTAGAGGCAGCACAGAGCAAACAATGTTTTAGTGCCACGGAGCAAGGCATGAGTGTTTGCTTTGGTGCACTCCTGCCCTCTGCTGGGGAGTGAGCGAGTCACCTCATGTGGGCCACACACACTGGTCTGAGGGGGTTAGGGTTTGGAGGCGGGTCTTACAGGGACGCACCTGTGGCTGATAGGTGGGTCGAGGCGTCAGTCTAGGAGGAGGGACAAACTGAGGAACTTTGATTGGCTGGGCGGTGGTGGTGGCCTGCACCTGAGACAAAACCACAGCAGATGTGTGTGTGCTGCTGTCACACCGACATTCAGACCTTCTCTGCTGTTTTACATGAACATCTGACCGGTTGGTGTCTGACTGGTCAGTGTCTGACTGGTCGGCGTCTGACTGGTCGGCTGACTGGTCAGTGTCTGTCTGTTACTGGTGCTGTCTGTTTGGCTGCTGAAGGCCACCACTCACACCACAGCGTGCTGAGCAGCTGATCACGTTAAGCGTCTGAAGACTAACACAGGTCAACAGACAGCGGTCATCTACACTCAGTAACTCCTTAGCTCTACAGACGACAACACAAACTGTACACTAAGTCAGATCAGAGGAAGGCGGTGATGATGATGATGATGCACGTGAGGCGGGAACCGGAGGATCTTACCACCATGGCATTCTTGGATACCAGCCGCACGGGCTCCGAGCTCTGATTGGTCAGCTTGCTGGCCACCTGCAGGTTGATGGGGGCGTTCTGCGAGTCGGGTTTGGTGATAGCTGTGGTTACCATAGCGACAGTGGGCGGGCGTTGTGGCAGGACAGAGCCGGGCAGGGCTGGCGTGGCGGCAGCTTTCAGCACCAGAGGTAGAGTCTTCGTGGTGAGGACAGGCGTGACTGTCAGAGTCTGCAGAGGGAAAGTTGAACCCGTGAGACAGCACAGCAGAAGTAACAAAGTCAATTTGTTGGCTAAACCCCAAAAAGTTTTGTTGCCTGAACGTGATAATACAGGTACTAATACTTTGTTTGCTTGCAGATAAAACTGCAGTATTTTGACTGACAGACAGTCTGCACAGCTCTGCAGTGGCAGGTAGTTTCCTACCTGCTGCAGTCCTCCAGGTATCTGCTGGCTCTGCAGCAGGTTGGCCGGCTTGATGTCACCGCCTACTGGAGGAGTTTGGACGTGCAGCTGCAGCTTCGCTTCCGGCTCCTGCTTCACCAACAGCTCCTTCCTCAGCTGCTCCACCACCTTTTTCTACAGGAGGAGAGAGGAGAGGAGAGAAGAGGAGAGGAGACAAGGAGAGGAGATAGGCACAATGAAGTCAAACAGCAGCAGGATTTCTGCATTCAGACTTGTTAGCCTAACCACATGCTAAAGTAGCTAACCGGGCTCAGCAGCCGGACCGGACCGGGTTGGAGCACAGCCTCTGAGACCAACAGGGAATAACGTTACAGTACCGAGGTGATTTACAGACTTTATGGTGGAAACATTGATAAGTAGCTAACCGCTAACTGTGGTTAGCTCGGTCAGCCGTGTAGCTAACTGAACTGACTCAGCCCGGGATGCCAGGAGCCAAACCCGGCAAGAAAACCACCTCGGTAGGCTGCATGTTCACTGTTAGACTGGACACTGCTGGTTCAGAGGTTCTGTTGCTGTGTTCACTGTTAGACTGGACACTGCTGGTTCAGAGGTTCTGTTGGGTCACTGGAAGGTGGACTGGTGTTTGGTGGAGTGACCCTGTAGCAGCAGCAGTCAGATGAAGGTCTGCAGGTCAAACTGCTCTCTGCAGCCTTCTTTCTTATGATTGTGTGTCACTGCATTAAGTTGCTGCTTGAGAGTCAAGTGTTGCTAAGCAACAGATGTGCTTTATCTTTGAGTCCTGGATTGGTACGTCAGTGCCGACTTTGTGCGTGTGTGTGTGTGTGTGTGTGACCCTCTACATCACAATGTGGACCTGTTTCTTCTATTCATCTCTCTACTCTCTTAACGAGCTGCAGCGGCAGCCAATCAGAGCGGAGCAGAGATTGTTACGTCTGTCACGGTTATTGATCACTGAGCTGTTCACTGAGTTTCTCCTGCTGTGGATCTTCTTTATGCTTGGCTTTTCAAAATGGCTGACGCAGCAGTTCTGCTCACTATAGATCTGAGTGTTCCTGCAGCAGCTCCCTCTGTCTCTTCTCTGACAGCACACAGCAGCAGCTAATATTACTGACTAGTCCAGCAGCAGTCAGCCCAGCTCGGCGTCTGTCTTTCAGCCTTTTATTTCACCAAGCTCTCACCAACCACTAAAAGTCAGTCCCAGATTTACTCTTGTCCGGCGGCTTCTTGCTCGCTCACTCTCTCCTTTTCTCTTCTTAGCTTCCTCCGCCAGCGTCCTCTTCACTCTCTTCTCCTCTGCCATTATGTCCATAGAGGCTGCTGAGCCCGGTTACGTTGCTAACGCTCGCCCAGCTCCTGTTCGAGCCTGTAAACCTCCTCTTCTTAGTTACATAGTGTGAGAACAGACGTACCAATGACAGAGACACCATTCACCTGATCACAGGTCAGAGATCAACAGGAGTTAGCGTCACTGCTGCAGCGCCACCTGCTGACACCTGACTGAACACTGCACCAACACAGATTTCAGAACAGAAATGGTTCTGTAGATTTACAGTGTATGGAGGCTGTGCAGTGTAAACAGTGAGATCCTCTGACAGCAGATAAACCTTTAACTCGGTCTGCAGGTATTTGACCAGTTGAAACTTGTCCACAGAGAAGCTCCTCCAGGGTCTCAGCCAAACACCAAGTTTGCATGCAACAACACGGTCAGAGCGCACGAGGAGAACCATCTAAGATGGAGCTTTTTGTAGTCCATCAAACAACTTTGTAGTTTCACATGCTGCTGAATTCTCCTTCACATCTTTAATCATGTTTCCATCGAGGTCGATGAAAGCGTTCATGAAAGGACAGACTCTTCGACAAACAGCCCCGTGTTTGACTTTTTGTCCGTATTCACCTTAAATCAGGCGTTCAGGTTCATGTCACACTTTTTATTTCTCTGATTCACCGTCTATGTCGCTTGACCACTGCTGTCTCGCTCTCCTGTTCATGACACCACATGAAGCTAACAGACAGGCTGCCAAAAGACACAACACAACACACTTGTTTACACAATAAGCAGGATAAACTGGTTAAACTGGGACGTGAGTTTGTTTCTTGTTTTCAGGGTCTCTGTGTGGATGGGACAGGAAGAAGAAGAAGTTCATGAAGTTATAAAATAAAAGGTTTGAGGTAAAAAGAGGTCAGGAAGTCTCGGGACTGTCACATGGTCACCTGATTTCTGTTCAGTCGTGACAGATTGTCACAAATCAAAGTTTAAAGATTCATACGATTCAATGATGAACTCATTCCGACTTGAATTCACGTGTTAACAGACTGAGCTGAAACACCGTCAGATGTTCTGTGAGCACAAACTCAAAGCAAGATTTCTATTTTCACTGATAATCTGCTTCAATCGTCCTCAGCACATTTTAACATCCACCTCAACCTCCAACCTCCAACCGTTATACACCTTAAAAACCCACCAGAGCTCCTCTACAAACAGAGTCTGATTCTCCAACCAGTCTCTGTGATTCTCCAACCAGTCTCTGTGATTCTCCAACCAGTCTCTGTGATTCTTAGAGTTTTACTGAAGATGTGAAACAGACTGAAACATGGAGGGAGGAGATAAAAATAGGAAGCTCGTTGCTCAAAGAGGTTAAAAATAAAAACAACAAGAAGAAGAAGTAAAAAAAAAAACGTGTTTATGAACTCAAACACTTCAACTGCTTTCATAGCAACATGTAAGAACACGTAACCTGAACGTTAACGTATGATCAGCCAGAAGATTAGCTTCATGGATGGATTACTGAACCACAGACCCAGAACCTCCATATGATGACCACAAAGAGACAAATCAACCACAGAGACACAATCAACCACAAAGAGACAAATCAACCACAGAGACACAAACAACCACAGAGACACAAACAACCACAGAGACACAAACAACCACAGAGACACAATCAACCACAAAGACACAATCAACCACAGAGACACAAACAACCACAGAGAGACAAACAACCACAGAGACACAAACAACCACAGAGACACAATCAACCACAAAGAGACACAAACAACCACAGAGACACAAACAACCACAAAGACACAAACATCCACAGAGACACAATCAACCACAGAGAGACAAATCAACCACAAAGACACAATCAACCACAAAGAGACACAAACAACCACAGAGACACAAACAACCACAGAGACACAATCAACCACAGAGAGACAAATCAACCACAGAGACACAAACATCCACAGAGACACAATCAACCACAGAGACACAAACATCCACAGAGACACAATCAACCACAGAGACACAAACAACCACAGAGACACAAACAACCACAGAGACACAAACATCCACAGAGACACAATCAACCACAGAGACACAAACATCCACAGAGACACAATCAACCACAAAGAGACAAATCAACCACAAAGACACAATCAACCACAAAGAGACACAAACAACCACAAAGAGACAAATCAACAACAAAGAGACACAAACAACCACAAAGACACAAAACAACCACAAAGAGACACAAGATGACCACAAACACGCAGACCTTTAAATGATTTAAACTCATTTTACCTTCATTAACTTCCTGCAGACAGAAATCTGCTGACGCCTCATTATCAGTGTGTGTGTGTGTGTGTGTGTGTGTGTGTATAACACACCTGTTTCTCACTGAGTGCTGTGATCTTTGCTTGAAGTTCATGAAGCTGCTTCTTCAGATCTGCGTTCTGAAAATGAAAAACAGTTTTTACATCTTATTAATCTACATAGATCTACTATATCTATGACTATATATCTGTAATGTATATATGTGCATATCAGCCTGTTATACAGCAGTATGAGGTAACGTCCATGATCCTTTGAGGACCTCGCCGTGGCGTTCATGAATAACAGTCATTCATTAATGAACACGTCTGTAATTAGAGTAAACGGGCTCACCTGAGGGTCCTGCTTCATCTGGGCAACCAGTTTCTGCAGAAGAAGAAGACAGTCAGAAAACTACAAATCACAGCAGCACCTGCTGGAAACAAACAGGAACTACAGGCAGGAAGCTGCACACGCTCAGTCAGGATGCAAACCAACATGAGACGTTCCAACCATGCAGAGCACTTTGTAACTTTTGAAAAGCTCTGTATGAATAAAGTTTACTATCACTGTGGAGAGGTTTCTGTCTGAGCTCTTCATCAAATCAAATCAAATCAGATTTTATTTGTACAGCCCAAAGTCACAAAGTACATTTTCCTCTGAGGGCTTTACAATCTGTACAGGGAGTGACACCCTCTGTCCTTAGACCCTCGGTTCGAGTGAGGAAAAACTTGCCCACAAAAAACCCTTTTAACAGGGAAAAAAGGTGGAAGAAACCTCAGGAAGAGCCACAGAGGAGGGATCCCTCTCCCAGGACGGACAGACGTGCAATAGATGTCACGTGTACAGAACAAGTCAACACAAACATATTGTACAATTACAATGAATGATAAAATGACAATGAATTACAATGAATGATAAAATGATTACAGTAGCAGTGGAACCTGTGATAGAGATAGAGAGACACAGATGCACAGCAGCAGCAAATCATTAACTAACTATAAACTGTAATGGAGATATGGTACCAATAATGACAGTAATAATATATGTAGTGGACGTCATGCAGGACCACAGCAGCAGCCATGATCCACGAGAACCTGCTGGACCTTCATCACACATTTTATTTTATTGTTCGATGTTTCAAAGAGAAGATTAATAACTGACAGCTGATATAATATAATATAATATAATATAATATAATATAATATAATATAATATAATATAATATAATAGGAACGCTGAAATAAAATTAAATCAGGTTGAAATTTTAACATTTACAGGAAGTTAAAGTTTTAATGAGTCAAAGAAGATTCTGACTGATTGATCCAATATATCAAAGTCCTGACTGATCTGATCTGAGATCAGCTGATCAGTCCTACAGGTTCAGGTGTTATAGGGTGAGACTGAAGGAAGTGACCAAGAACAGTTTCCTGTCCATGTGTCATTTTTAACTTGATGTCGAGCGTCAGAACTTCACGTATGAGGTTCAAAAGTTTTCTGTGGCTTCAGAATATTCAGTCGAAGAACGAATGAAGATCTCAATATTTTTTATTTCAGATGTCTGTCGTCACTCTGACAGTCTGTCTGTTTCGTTGGTTTAAATCTTCTGTTGAAGTGTTTTATGAAATAATTTGTTCTTCAGACTAAAACGTGCCGTGACGTCTTCAAATGGACCCGACTGACTCCCCTAACCCGCTGACCCAGAATCCTGATGGAGCAGTACCTGATGGATCTGGATCTCCACCTTCAGAGCCTCCTGTAACGTCTGTAATTCCATCATGGATCCAGTCAGTCTGCCAGCCGATCGATCAGCCTGAACACACACACACACACACACACACACACACACACACACACAGGGAACAGGAGAGAGATCTCAAACAGACGGTTCAACAGAAATCATACAGTAGCCGGTTGTTGTCATGGCAACCTGAGATGCAGCCATATAAGGACTTCCTGTGTGATGCTGACGACAATACTTTCCTGTCAAGGTCAAACAAGGTCACAGGAAGTGTCACTGCTGCCGTACAGTCAGTGTGGACCAGAACCAACAGATCAACAGAACAACAGCTGCTTTTCTTTGCCGTCACACAGTAAATATGAATAATTATTAATAATAAATATTACTGATGAACTCTGTTACCTTAACACCGTCTCCAGTAGGAAAACCATCCAACTGAAGCATTAAAGTGCCGCTGAAGACAAACACAGAAAATATTTTCAACAATTTAATAAAACTTTAACTCATTATTAATTATCATGAAACCAGTTAGACTTCATTTTAAATTAAGACTTTAAGTGCCCTCACTTATCTGATTCACGTTTAGTTTCAGTTTCATACTGACGTGAACAGAAAAACTTCACAGAAAAAACCTAAATAAAAATGATTAATAACTATGTAAAAAGTTTAATGATATAAAGAAAATATAACAAAGTCAGAAGAAGAATCACTGTATGAATAAACATGAACAAACTTTAGAAACAAGATAAAATAAACTTTGTTTAACAGATGATCCTGAAAGTGTAACCAAATATTAAATTATATTTTTTCCAAAACTTCAAAGTTTGACTTTGAACAGACAAAAGAAAGACTGTTTGATGTCAGTTATAATTCTCATCATCAACAGACTGATTGTTTTATTGAACTAAACATGTCACATACAACTGTTCATCAACAAATTATGATTAAAAACAAATTATTGTTACTGAAGTTCATTAACTGAATATCTCTGCATTATTATGTTAAATATAAATTATTTTTTTATGTTTTATAGAAGATGGGATTTCAGGATTTTGTAAAAACAAACAAACATTGAAATTAATAAAATTGTAAATAAAAGTTACATTGAATGATTCAAACTTCTTCATCTGAATACTAACAGATTTATTAAGATAATAATTATCATACAAGTAATTAAAAGTTTGAGGTGTTTATTGTGTTTCATGTTTTACGTAACTTTTATTACTAAATGAAATTTGGAAAAAGGAAATTGAGCTTTTGACGATTTACAGATTTTATTTTAAAGAGTTTGATTGTTTTTATTTAAAACGTGCTGCCTTACACTTTTTTCTCTCATTGTTGTCAGAATAAAACAGTTTAATTAAAACGTAATTCTATTTTTATTTTTTACTTTATTATTATTACAACAGAAGTTACAGGATAAAACTTCACTCATGTTATCACACGTCAAGTTGCGTGTCAGGACTCACCACCTGGCTGTGGGACTGGACTCCACCCCTCTGTGCTGCCCTGTGAAACAAAACAAACACACACCGACGTTACTGAGAGAACTCATTTAGAACCAAAAAGAAACGTAAATAATAAACCTGATGAAGTCGTGTGCAGCTTTTCTTTTCTGATTCAAACTTTCTAAGCAAACTGTTTGAATTTGAATGTTTAATTTTACTTCACGTACCATCAAACTTTCAACAGTTTTATGCTGGAAAATAGTTTCACGTTGCTTTTATGTGTGTCACGTTTCTGATATCAGCATGGTCAAATCAGGTGATTGTGATGTCTGGATGGATAAATCATTTATCTGCAGCTCCTCTGATTAGTCAAAAACAAAAAACAAACTGAATAATCAGCACATCTTTCAGAATTATAATAAAAATAATTGTAATTAATTTATTCCCACTTCGACTTTCCCGCCTGCTAATTAAAGACGTCTTTCCTGTAAAGTTTGGTACTAGAAATCAAATGAACTCCATGACACTCATGAAGTTTTAACGATGTTTTATTTCTATAAAGATTCATTCTACTGTATTTCTACTGACTCTACTTCTAAGACGATCATCCTTTGTCCCCTGCAGACAACATGACTCAGTAAAAGTCACCTGACGACGTCTTTCAGTTTCCTTCGTTAGAGATGCGACACAAGAAGAAGTCACAGGTTGTTTTTATTAAGTATTACCATCTTCAAGTACTGTAAGTATCGATAGTAAAAGTACAGTAGATCAGGATAATGAGTGAAAGTACAGTAGTATTATCAACGTTCAGACAGGGAAACCGGTGGTGGAGGAGCGCGGTGGTGGGGAGCGGTGGTGGGGGAGCGCGGTGGTGGGGGAGCAAGTGAGGGAGCTGAGGTGTGTTGCTGTGGGCGTGTCTCTACCTGCTGAATGTAACCGCTGTGAAACAATCAGGAAGTAACGTTTTATTTCTCTGATTAATGACAGCTTCATGGAGGCCGGCGCTCGCTCTCTGTGTTGTTACTCTGTGTCTCTCTACCAAAGCGCTCTCTCTCTCTCTCATTATATTTTGAGGTGTAAATTGTGAGTCAGACTCAGATTTAGGAGCTGGTACATGAAATAAACAAAGTGAGAACACACACACACACATTATCAGAGTTTAGTCCGTGAATCCACCTGGACAGTCTCAGAGACAGTCTCAGAGACAGTCTCAGAGACAGTCTCAGAGGCAGTCTCAGAGACAGTCTCAGAGGCAGTCTCAGAGGCAGTCTCAGAGACAGTCTCAGAGACTGTCTCATCCGATCTGAGCGTCTGATTGGCGGCCCGGAGCGTGACGTGGGGCTCCATTTTCCCAAAAGTTGAATCTGGCGTCCGGTTTGCCCGTCCCTGTCTGAACGCCCACTGAAGTATTTGTAGTAAAACTGCAAGTGGATGGACTTAAAACTACGTTAGTGTGTTATGTTTATTATATCTGATGATGATGGATTAAAGTGCTATCAACTATCACAAGTATCATGAGCTCCATGCACTAAAAGGTAAAACTACTGTAAGCTTAGTGTAGAAGTACTGTAAGTAGATCAGCTTCAAGAAGTAAAAGTACTGATATCTGATGACATATTACATTATTACTATTATCTATTATCTATTATTGATGCATCAGTATTTTCTTCAAAAACATCAGAGTATTTGAACTATCTTTAAGAAATGTCCATCTATCAGTACAAGTAAACAAGAAGTAAACTCTGAAATATTCAGACTAAACTTCAAATACTTTCATTTACTAATAAATTATTTTAAAGTCATTTTCAATAATGATCTAAGATTGAGTGTAAAGATGAACAGTTAGAGGACAGACAGCATCATGATGATCAGTCATAGTCGGTTTAAAGTCTTTGTGTTCACGACCTCGTTAGTTAATTAGACTTTTTATTTACAGCGTCATCTGTAAATGTCATGTGGCAATGTTTCTGGCCCTGATCCTGACCGAGTCCTTTAATACTGACAATCTGATCTCATACTTAATATTTAGCTCGACCTGACACGCCTCAAAGTTCATTTATCCAAATACTGAAAAAACTATAAGGTGCTGAATTATTGATATGACACTGATGAACGTGGCGCGATCAGCTCGAGAGAAGACGAGCTACAGAAACAGACGATACAGAGCGATGCTTCTTTAACTTCATAAACAATCTTTGAAATATAATATAAATAGTTTTTAAATTTAAACGATGAAGGTGAAGATGTCGGCTTTCATCAGGGAGGAAAATGTTTCTGCTGGACGGCCAAAATCTGCCCCACAGGCCACTGTTTGCCCAACACTGTCTCATACTGTGTATCTACAGGTCAAAAGTACCAAAGGAAGTACATTTACTCAAGTATTTGTTCCTCATATTTCAAAATAAAGAAACTTGAATTGAGTGTTTCCATTTTGTGAAACTTCATATCTTTACTCCATTTCACTTGAATATAAATACTGCAATGTTAGCATTGTAATTGTTAGTACTTTCCTTGTTTCACTCCCTCACTAAAGTTAAAGTACATTAAGTTAAAAGTACTTGAAGTTAAAGTACCAAACAGTACATGAAGTTAAAGTACTTTTTTCTTAAATGAGTAACTGGTACATGTACTTTATGATTGACATGTTTTTTTTAAATACTTCCCTGAGTTAAATGTGTGGTAACACTAATACTTCAGTGATAAATGATTCATGTCTGACATGTTAGATTATCAGAACATTTTATGTGTTTAGTACTTCTCAATAATTATAACTTCTAGGATTACAGATTACAAAGTATTCTCAGCCTGATAGTTAAAGTATCTGTAGTAAAAGTATTGCGAGTAGATCTGTTTAAGACTACATTACACTGTTATAAACCAGACACTACATGTTTATTATACGTGATAAATAAAGGGATTAAGGTGAAGTGCTGCCAACTATCCAGTACTTAAAGTACACATAATGCAGTCAAAGTATCAGTACTTAAAGTACACATAATGCAGTCAAAGTATCAGTACTTAAAGTACACATAATGCGGTCAAAGTACCAGTACTTAAAGTACACATAATGCGGTCAAAGTATCAGTACTTAAAGTACACATAATGCGGTCAAAGTATCAGTACTTAAAGTACACATAATGCAGTCAAAGTATCAGTACTTAAAGTACACATGATGCAGTCAAAGTATCAGTACTTAAAGTACACATAATGAAGTAGAAGTATCAGTACTTAAAGTACACATAATGCGGTCAAAGTATCAGTACTTAAAAGTACACATGATGCAGTCAAAGTATCAGTACTTAAAGTACACATAATGAAGTAGAAGTATCAGTAGTTAAAGTACACATAATGCAGTCAAAGTACCAGTACTTAAAGTACACATAATGCGGTCAAAGTATCAGTACTTAAAGTACACATGATGCGGTCAAAGTATCAGTACTTAAAGTACACATGATGCGGTCAAAGTATCAGTACTTAAAGTACACATAATGCGGTATTAGTACTTAAAGTACACATGATGCAGTCAAAGTATCAGTACTTAAAGTACACATAATGCGGTCAAAGTATCAGTACTTAAAGTACACATGATGCGGTCAAAGTATCAGTACTTAAAGTACACATGATGCGGTCAAAGTATCAGTACTTAAAGTACACATAATGCAGTCAAAGTATCAGTACTTAAAGTACACATAATGCAGTCAAAGTATCAGTACTTAAAGTACATATAATGAAGTAGAAGTATCAGTAGTTAAAGTACACATAATGCAGTCAAAGTATCAGTACTTAAAGTACACATGATGCGGTCAAAGTATCAGTACTTAAAGTACACATAATGCAGTCAAAGTATCAGTAATGAAAGTACATATAATGAAGTAGAAGTATCAGTAGTTAAAGTACACATAATGCAGTAGAAGTATCAGTAGTTAAAGTACATATAATGCAGTAGAAGTATCAGTAGTTAAAGTATTATTAGCTTCATGCACTTAAAGTATCATAAAAGTACTAGTATAGTAGTATTAGTAGTAAAAACATTTTTATATGAGACAAATAAAAGAAAAACTGTTTCATATGAAAAGTTAGCAGACAGTAAACTGTGATTATTATTAACTGTGTAATAAACTGTGACCATGAGCCTTTAGTAGTATTAGTAGTATTAGTAGTTTGATCTGTAGTTTGTGTCCTGTTAAACTCTTTACACACAGCTGTATAAATAAAGTTAATTTGAATATATTTAATATGTTATTCAGTGTTTTATGTGAAATGTAAAAAGATTTGAACTGAAAATGGAAACACTCAAGTGAAGTACAAGTACCTTACATGTGTACTTGATTAGAGGACTTTGAAGTACTTGGTGTAGTCTGCAGTCATGTCTGACCTCTATGACTAACTCAACACAAACGGTGAGAGTTGATCCGGACCTGCTGTCCGTGAACCCGGCCTGCCTGCGCGCTCCGGTCCGGTTAATTGGAGTGATTGCTCCCGGGGTGGGACGTGAAGTTGTGTGGATAAACTTCCATCAGCATCACATGCCGCTGCAGAGGCCCGAGCACAAAAAAGCTTCAAATGAAGCTAAAATGGAGGTTTAGTCAAGATGAGAGGCGGACAGAGCCGCGAGCTCGCCGGAAAGTCTGTTTGTTTGGCGGTCAGATGAATGTTTTATAACGTCTTATTAAAACACACTATGGCCGTCTGCTGCTCAAACCTCCCCCTTACAAACCCACCGGCGCTGCCTCGTTACGTCCCCGTAAAGGCGGTAAACTATCACGGTCCCGGTTGTGTCCCGAGTGTGTGTGTGTGTGTGTGTGTGTGCCAGAGCTGGTTAAACCGTCCAAAGCGACCCCTCACGCGCCGACATTGCTCCGTCTGAGGCGGCCAAACGTTACGAGAACAAGTGGATAACGTTAGCCGCTAATGCTAACCATCCTGTTAGCCGCTCCGGCTAACGCTGCTCGCAGCCACGCTGATAACTTCCATCAAAGATACCGAAAAACGGCGGCGGCGGCGAGGAGGAGAACCGGAGCGGACAACCGAGAGCATTCACACGGGGAACGGTCCACGGAAAGACGCCATCTTTCTAAAATAATCCTGACACCGAGCAGGCGTTGGTGGGTCTAAGTTCTATCGGCCCCTTGTCCTCCAGAACATCAACTCCTAGAATAAGAAACACAGCAGCTAAACACACAAACACACACACAGCGGAGCTCATCCGGACAAACAGCGGCTGCCAGCACACACACCTGCCCGCACACAGCGGCCGACACACGGATACAGGCGGAGAGCTGCACGCAGGTGAAGTTTGACAGGAGA